>PVKU01000545.1:412813-453624 GCA_004027475.1 Anoura caudifer
GCTCTCTAAACATGAACGATCTAAACTAACCACCTTCGTGGTGACTGAACAGGAATGCGAATATACGCCGAGCACACGTTTGTGAAAAAGTACCCGGCCTCGCAGCCCTGTCAGTTTTAACATTGCTGTGCACCCTAAACCGGTACCCAGGACGCCGGTTCACTATTGGCTTGAGTGAGAGTGCCACCTGCTGAGTCAGTTTGGGCACTGACACGCAGGTGCATCACGGCTGTGAGCCCAAGCTGACGGAGACTGGTCAGATATGAGCAAACGTGTCCTCTTGGCTTTCAGACTTTCCCTCAGTTTCCCACCGGGCGCCTCAGATGTCCCCTGACTGACACTAACGACCCTGCGAGAGCACAGCGTTGCTCTCTTCCACACGGTGTCTATACCCAAAGTGATTCATTGAGCATTTATACTGCTATTGTTTCACATTTTTTTCATTGTTCGAGCACGGTTGTCTCCATTTCCTCCCCACCCCAGCCATCCCCACTCCCCACCCTCGATCCTGCTCCCCTTTGGTTTTGTCCACGTGTCCTTTACACGTGTTCCTGAGAACCCCCACCGTCCCCTCCCACCTCCTCTCTGGTTCCTGTCAATTTGTTCTTAATCTCAGTGACTCTGGTTATATTGCTATTGATACCTCGAGAATGTTACTGTGGCACTCCGAAACTATTAAATCACACATGATTTCTAAGAGAACAAGTTTGGTAACTACATGGAATTTTTTTAAAAAAATCTTGTGTAAAGGAAATAATTTAAAACAGCAAAGGAATACAAATGCTGCCTGCCCCTCCGTTAGAGCACTTCATTATTCTGCTGCTAATGTGTTCTTGCATTTCTAGTTGATGAATCAATTATCCTGATCAATGAATAGCTCGTTTATTATTGACTCATGTATCATTTTGTTTTTATTTGTTCATTTGCTTGAATTTATAATCATTTTTACATCCCATTTTTGAGGTATTTAAAATGCTAATTTTAAAACACACTGTATTATAAAATACAAAGGGGAAAATTTAACCAAATTACACATATACCATCAGGTAATCGTATTGCCTACTACACCTATTTTACTACCTATTTAGCCTAAAAAATAAAATTAAATACACACACATAACATTTGGGGTAAAAGTCCATACATCCTCTTTTCTATTTGACAGTTTTCCGTGAATATTCCCCTACAATATTAAACACCCTGCAGCATACTACCGTCAGGTCAAACCAGCCTGTCTGTTTTGTAAATAAAGTTTTATGGGCACCCAGACCTGCCTCTTGTTGCATGTGGTCTGAGGCTGCATCCCTGCTGCAGCCCTGGAGTCGAATGGTGGTCAGGATGAGCGCATGGCATGCGAAGCCTAAAACGCTCCCTGGCCCTTTGCGGAGACAGTTCGCCCACCCTGCGATAAATGTGTCACATTCTGTTCAATTATTCTCCTTACAGTAGGAATTTTACTATTTTCTAATCAAGTGTTGGAGGGCATCATTCATCTTTGTGGTCCTTTCTGGCTAGTTCTTTAAATTAAATATCTACAAGCGAGATCGGGATTGCTGAATTAAATGGTTTGCTTCTTATTAATGCGTTTTCTTATAGATTTCAAGTTGTGATACATGAAATGCGCGCTTCCAATTGCAGCGCTGACGATTTTCCAATATCTCACCCAATAATTATATTATTTTTACAAAATTGTTTCCTATTGTACCAGCCAAAATGTTATCTTGCTTGTTTTAATAATACTTTATTTGATTACTAGCGGAGATGGAAATTATTTTATACAATTATTGGCTCTTCATTCATGGACTTTGGGTATTTTTCTTTGCTGTGTTCCGCTTTTTCTCCATCTAGTACGATCATACCGATTTTCTCACAGAGCTTTTTACCTAATATTTACTTCTGTATAAAATAGTATCGCTACCTCCATTTGCCAACGAGGCCTGAAGATGCGGTATGTCAGCCACACGCCAGGGGGAGGCCCTAATGGGGCCAGGTTAGAGCCTGGCCCGCCGCCGAAGCCCCTTTGACGCTGTGCAACGCTGCTGCATGCACGTCATCCGTGCGCTCTGCACGTGCACATGACGTCGCTGAGATTCAAAATCGTCAGCACGCATGTAGTTGTCTGCGTTAGAGGTCAACGGCGTAAGTGCGCGCGTCTCCTCCGTACCTGCCCTTCACGGGGTGAAAACAAAGCTTGCTTCGATGTTTACCCGCAGTGATGCTGAGCCTGCTCGCAGACGTACTGCTGTCCGTACACGTGTCTGATCGCCCCGCGTCGGTCCTCCACGCTGCCCACGCGCGGGCGGCAGGCACCTGCCGCGCCTTGCCGCCGCCTCCCCCTGCATTTCTGAGCTGCGAGAAGCGGCCCGCACCACGCAACGCAGTTCTGCTCTCTGCCTGTCTGCTCCGCTCCCTGCACAATCTTCCTGACATTCTCGGATGCGAAGTGCGGGTCACGGAGGGGGCTGCCGAACCAGGGTGACTGTCCAGTAGCTGTCATTTCGTCCGGGAGACAGGTGTTCTGAAAAGGTCCCTGTCCCTCTAACGAGCTCTGTGTCACCAGCCGTCACTTAATTCTAAGCGCCTCCGTAGAGCTAACATTCTCTGATTGTAATCTATGACCTACAATAGGGGCATGATAACGGGAAGGAGAATGGATTGCACGTGGGAAGACCCCAGAAACAGGAGCTGTTTGAGCTGAGACAGATACCTGCAGCCTCGTTTATTGCCTTTAAGGATCATTTTCTCGTGTAGCCCTTGAAAAATGCGTCGAGTTTATTGCCCAGAGGATACTATGAAGCTGCACCGTAGTCTGTGCTTGGGACTTAGAGGTTTCTAACCAGATTAATGGCTTAATGGGTCCTTTTATTTAAAAAAAAAAAAAAGATAAATAATAACGAAGTCCAGCTCTGTGACAATTCTTTTGTTACAGTTCACTCAGATGGGCGTCTTTATTAGACTCTTCCTTTTCCTCCCACGCAAGGTAAAGGCCAAATCACTAAAAGGCCAAGCTGACTGGTATGGATTATTATAATATTGTTCTCGACCTGTTCGCAGATCAATAGTGAATGTCATCATCCATTTCACTGCAACGCAGACACTAACTTCATTATCTTAATAAATTAAGAAAGCAGAGCCTGAGGCGACACCAGTTTCAGGCTTCCATTCTCCCAGACAATATTCAAACTCAAAAAAAAGAAAAAATCTAGGCCTTAAATATGGTACAGTAATTTCTTATTAGAGCTGCTTTAGGGTAGACTCTGAATAAAGTCCTCCCCGTGTGCTCTGGTGGCTGCGGGTGGTTCAGATGTCGGTCTTTGAGAAAAGGCAAAACCACGGAGCTCAGAGGCGAGGAGGGATGCGCCCAGTCCGCACCCTCGCTAAGCCTCTGAGTTACAAAGGCAGACGCTGGCCGGCCAGTCTCTGATCACGCACCTGTACCCAGTCTCCGCTCCAGCCTCGCATCCTGCAGTTTCCAAGTAATTCTGGCGAGAGAGGCGATCGGGTAACATGAAGATGAAAATATCACCTGAAAAAAAAAAAAAAAAGTAAAATGTTGAACCCATGTCTGTCTGAAGTCACATACGTTGGAATGGGATCTGAAATCTACTAGCTAGGCGACAAAGTCAATACATCTAAAGTGTGACTAATTTTTCTGTAATACGGGGTCTAGCAACATCTCCTTTGCAAGTTTTTGGCGAGAACAAATGCCGATCTACCTATCCCGGTGCCTGGGCAACACGAAGTATCTGTCCCACACAGTGGGGTGGTGTGGGCTCAAATTAGAGAGCGTAAGTTTCGATGGATTCAGGGCCAGTCCCAATATCAGAATCGATAACATCTCAATAACTACAAAGCGAAAGTGTGGTACAGAGTATGATCTATTATTTTATTTATTACAATGTTCCATCCTTGGAGTCATATGCGTCATTTAAGATTATGGTTACAAAATGCCAATATATAGCGGAGAACAATACACTTTAGAAGATGTTTTCTCTTTACAACAAAGTTTCTAGCTTCAGTAATTTACAACCAAAACAAAGAGAGCCTGATGCTTAAGAAGACATATAAAATGGCTCAAACAGTAAGTTTACGGAAATCTTCACAATGGAAGAATAAAACTGACCCCCACTTCCAAGTACCCTCCCAGTGTGCAAATCCACGTGACATTCAACCCTAATGGAATGAGTTACACGCATTACATGCTACCCCATATTTCCTGCATGCGTACATGCTACATCATATTTCTTTCTCCCCGATACACCTTATGTTACCTAATGACTGTGGTCTCTTGGTCCCAGGATGGAAGACTGATTCTTCCTCACTTATCAGCTTGCGCATTTCTAATGAGTACATGAATTAATTACTACACAAACTTATAAAAGAGTGATAAATCATAGCCACATTCCGTGCATCGAAGGAATTCAATTTCTTATCCTGTAAAATAAAATCCTTGTCCCCATTCTCTCTGATTTTTCTGGAGAAGAATTCACCTTAGGAGCTGAATCGCCGATTGTCAACATATTGAGGCGACCGAAGACAGACCTTGTGAATATTTTCCTGAGCCCCCTGTCACCCCTGAAGAGTTTCGATTCTGGAAAACACCTGAAGATGGAGATGAAAACATATGATTTGGTTGAGACATGCTGAAAGAAATCCAAACTTCACACAGTAGTTTTAGGGTTCTTTTCCAATCTGGTACTTCTGGAAATCTGTGATTCACGGTAAGTGGATTTTTAAAGGTCCTGTCACTAACTCCATGGGAATCAAATACTAACAAAATATGTTTATTGAAGAAAAATTTGGTAAGGAAAGAAGGTCCGAGGGTGTCCTTCCGCTGCCACAATTTCCGGACCAAGAGCTTCCGCCAGGCCCTGGAGCACGTGCTTCTCTGTTGGTTGGCTGGTTGGTTGGTTGGCTGGTTGGTTCGCCTGTTTATTGAGTGTGTTTACATGTGGTTGGTTTTCCTTTTGTTTAGTTTTGAAGGGAGGGGTATTTTGAGAGAGTTTCCTGAACTTTGAAACCTTCCCTTGATTGGCTAAGCAACTCAGGAAATGAGGTAGCTTTTATTAGTCCACCTGGCGGCTTTTTTGTTCCGTTTTCGATCTCAGAAATGGCGTCCCAAGCCACCTACAGTTCCTCTTGCTGATTTTCTTTAAAAGCCTCTAATCTAATATTGACCAACACCTCGTGTTGCTGATAAGACTTGGCAAGAGTGAAACCCCCGTTCTGCGGCTTCCTGCTGAGTGCCAGGACCCCTGGTCTAATTAATCTTGACCGGCTCAGCTAGAGCCACAGACACCTATTATAAAAACCCTGTTTCAGCCCTTCATCGTGAAGAAACAGCATAGCAGCGCTGTCTGAGCTTTCCTGGTAACCAGGTAAGATGTTATCTGGGGGCCAAAAGCAATTTAAGATGGATTTCTGCTTGTGTGGGTTTGTCAGTGACTCACACAAATAAAAAAAAAATTACCAACTCAATAAAAATTCATTTAGCAAATATAGCGAAGGCAGAAAGCAAAGCCAACACACTGTATTTCTTCTCACCTGCTCACTTACCATTGAACAAGAATTAAGTACCGTTCTAATTTTCTCCAATAAGGTGTTCTAAAAAAATGTCCGCTAGGGCATTTCAATGTTTGAATCAACTGAGCACATAACAGACATAAAGACACAATTTGAGAATGATACCTTTTTTCCGCCGGACAATATAAAGCATTGATCAATTTTGATGAATGTTTGCCTTTAAGACAATCGCTGTAAAAGGCTCGGGCCTGAATTGCCAAGCTTGATGGTTTCTCCAGCAGGTCAACAAAATCCATGTTGTCACTGCCTCCCCAAATGACTCCGGATTTTAAAACCCAGTTTTATATATGACATTTGGGGAAGATGATTTAAGAAAACAACTGGATGGCGGGGAAAAAAATCAACAAATTCTGAGATAAGGTTGAAGAACAAACAAAAATAAAAGTAGCTTTCAGTGTGTGATAAGTGTACACGCAATCAAGATATAAGGAAATGATCTTGGTGGCACTTTGGCTTAGATAGATTCCTCATCTTTTATCCTTACCATTAACAAAATCAAAACAAGGAGTATTTGGAGACACCTCTGATTCATAAAATATTGCAATAAAAAATAAAGTATTTAGGGTATGATGCATTCATAACTACCCCCGTAGGAAGAAGATATCTATTACCGTGCTAACACTTTGACTATATTCGTGCTGTCCTTTAAAAACTTAGTTGGAATTAAAATTACTACCACAATAGTACTAAGTCGTTCACATCCTGATGTCTCGTATGTTAATTTCCAAAGGTATAATTTTGCAATGAACTACATCAATGAAAATTTGAAATGGAATATAATTGCACCCTACAAAAACCTTCTCCCATTGGCGGAAGACAAGGGCCATCTTCCTTACTGATTGCCTGGGGCCTGATTGAGAAGGGGACAGGAACAGGAAACCTTTCCCTGGGTTGGAACGGAGAGCTGGGGAGGGACTGCGGCCACCCACCTGCTCAGGGACACCCTGCACCAACCCCAAATTCAGCTCTTACTGAGAATATCACAAAGCTTCCAAACATTCAGCTATAAAACGTAAAATAAACATGGTGTTCATTATATCTTTTCGTGAGAGTGGGTTTGGGCACAAAATATCACAAGAATTTTGTGAATCAAGTCTTGGAAATCCGGGTCCTGTTGACACTGAGAAAGTTGACAGAAATCAAACTCTGCTGACGCGAATTCCGCTGGGTCGGCCCGCCTGACTCCAGAAGGTGTCCCTCAAAGACTGCGTCTCACTAGAAGGCCCTGGAGATTTCCGACGTCCCTAAATTTCAAGATCTGTTCCAAGTTACGGCTGTAATTTATGCCAACTGTCTCTGAGCTGTTTTTAACTCCGTAGATGAAAGGTCCAACCCGATTCTCAGCCTCATCTCTTGCTGCTCAGGGAATGGTCCACGGACAAGCCTCACGGGCCTCGCCTGGCAGCTGTTAGGGATGCGGCATCTCAGGCCACGCTCCAGGTCTTCCGTTTCAGAATCAGTATTTTTATGAGCTCACCCAGGGGTGTTTGTGCATATTTGAGAATGACTGGCCGAGTCCTATAAAAATAAAATATCAACAGCAGTGTAACTATAAAGTTATACATACATTTTACAACAGGTTTATTGAGATAGATTTAACATGCAATAAAATTGACCCTTTTCAGGCTTGCAGTTGTACCAGGCACACCAAACAGAGCCATCAGGTAACCACCACAGACCCATGAACGAGTGTGGCTCCTCCCCCACTACAAGGTCCTCCTGCTGCTTTCCCTGCCATCACCGCCCCGTCCCCAGCCCCCGGGAGCCGCCCATCTGGTCTTTGTTCCTTCGCTTTTGTTCCAGCATTCCAAAGTGCCATGCATCAATAAAACCATTGAGTGGGTGGCCTTTTTTTCCCTGTGTAGGGCTCTTTCACTTAGCATGATGCTTTTCAGATTCATTTACGTGGTTGCATGCATCAGTAGTTTTCTCTGTGTCGTTGCTGAGTAGGGTCCCCAGGTATAAATGTATTCAGTTTGTTTACCTATTGATTCATTCACTGTGAAGACATGGGTGGCTTATACTTTATGGAAACCATGAATAAAGATTTTATAAGAATTTGCACACAGGCATATCTATATCTGTACCTATCTATATATATCTGTATCTATTTCTATATATATTTATCTATCTATATATATATGTCTCAAGATGGCTAAGGAACGAGTCATCTGTTAAACACATGTCTAACTTTATAGGAAACTGTCAAGCAATTTCTCAAAGTGGCTGGGTATTCTGCACACCCGCACAAAACGTAAACAACCTCCAATCTCTCCGCACCTCCCCAGTCATTAGTATTGACAGTTTAACTCCCAATATGGGTAATTTTAAGTTTGCATTTCCCTAATATATACACACTTTTCATGAGCTACTTTGCCATGTGTTTCTTTTCCTTGACAAAGTGTTTGTTCAAGTTCTTTCACCACTTTAAACAACTTTCCCTTTTTTCTTGGCGTTTATCTGGGACGTATCTTCGTGTGTCATTGTTTCATTGACACGCTGTTACGCACCCGAATTCAAGTAAAGGGCGCAAGGCCTGCATCCCGATGGCCCACACCTTGAACTCAGAGCTGGGCCCTGCGCTGTGGCGGAAAGGTGAGCTCAGGACGCCCCACGTGACCCCGCCCTGGCTCACAGCAAGCCGAGAATGCTGTCTCTCACCCTGAGTGACCAGAGCTTTAAAGGCAGCCCACGGAAAGAAACAAACATTCCTGACCCCACGCAACGCATTTTCCCCTTCAGATTCTCTCCGCGTCAATTTGGCGAGAGGTGCTGACTTGGTGAAATCGAGTGACTTGTAAACGGTGTGGGAAAGTGGAACAAGAGCTCCCCTGGGTGCTCTGGGCTCTCAGGGTGTGTGGCTTGGCCCCAGGGGGTGCCCGAGCATGCACGTCTCGCCATCTTTCCACTGGCTTAAGATGACCCGCAGCCGTGAATGAAAAGACCCTCCTCGGGTTGCCTTTTCCTCCCCAGCAGCGCTCAGAGCCCCTGGAATCCTCAGATCTCCCCGTAACCACACACCTGAACTGAGTCCCCCCGCCGTCTACACAGTCCGGGTATTTCCGCATCTCTAAGGACAAGTTCTAAGGTGGAAGGAAGGACCAGTGAAAGCAGCTCAATTCTAGGATCATCAGGCACTGAAACACTCTCCTTACAGAACCAGCCCACGCCTGTGACCCGTTTCCTCAGGAATGTAAGCGCATGCTCCTGCTTACAGCAAAGCCCTCAGGATCCAATCCAGCAGATGAGGAGAGACGTTTCCGTGCTCCTGGGGAGAGAGCAGGCTGGCAGCTGTTGGCAGGGGGCTGGGTGGGGTGGTTGCGCAAGAAAGGGGAAAGGGAAAGAACGCGTGGACAGCAACGGCAGCGTGGGCCTGGCATGGGGAGGGGTAGCCAGAGGTGGAGGAGGGTCTGGGGCTGGGGGATATGGCGACGGATGAGACTCGACTTGGGGTGGTGAACACACAGTGCCGTGCACAGATGGGGTGTTGCGGAATTATGCACCTGAAACCTGCATAATTTTGTTAATTGGTGCCACGCTAGTGAATTCACTGAGCAGAAAATAGTCCCTTAAAGAGCTGACCCCATTTTATACTTTTATAGACAAAGACCCGTAAGATGAATTTCAGATTCTAAATGTTGAAAGAAAGTAAGCCTTTGCATGTTATATGTCAGAAATGAAATTTAGAAGTTGCAACTTCCATATCAAAATTAAGGAACAAATGTAGACTTTTAACTATACTGTGAATTTTCTCAGGGTCTACAGTGAAATTAAAAAGCAGTCTTCTGCGGGTGAGAGGACTTCAGCTTTCCCACGCCAGCCGACCTCTGTCTGTTGTGGAAGAAATGGTTACGATTCCCTTCTACCGAAGAGCTGAACACACCTCCCGGTGCACCGAGACGGGCTGTTTCTTTGGACTGTGGCCTTGATCCGGGGGCACAGGGGTCAGCAGTGAACCACGTGGTCCTTCTTCGCTTGGCGGCCAGCAGGTTGAACTGGATACGATGAGGATGTCACACACAGGTGCTACTCTGCAGGCCATGCCTGGGGTGCATTTTCGCCTTGTTTTCATGCCTCTGAACTCTTTGTTTACATAAACAGTCACAAAAAATCATCCTGATGACTTTTATGCGTATGGTATTGAGGAAAACCGCTGAACATGTGATAAACCAAGACTAACCAATAAATTAATTTTGTATTTAAATAGACCAAAGTAGTGGGAAAAGGTAATCATGATGTATTTACCACCATGGAGGAAAAAAGAGAGAGAGAAATTGATTTCCATTAACCCCGTGTCTTGAAAGACTCAGAGCAGGGGACAGAATGGGTTTCTAATCCATTGAGGCCCTGCTCTGCCATCGCTGGGTTTTCATAGCCTTTTCCTGCCGAAGTGGTTACAGACACTGGTGTCGGAAAGTTATGATGTGGAGGATCGGATGGGCATTGATTTAGACGTGGACGAAAACCTCAGCTGCAGACCGCTCGCCCCTCAAAAGTGCCGGAGGGACGCGCTGGCTGTTCATGATTATGTATGAATTCTATATCATTGACAATCTTCTATTGATGAAAAAGACTGCAGAATTTTTAAAGGCTTGAAATTCTTCTGCATCCTTCTCAGAAATTATTTTGTTCTAAAGTTATATTGTCAGTTGCGAAAAATCTATTTTGTTCTAGCATTAGGTGTTCAGTTCTCCATCTTAACATACATCTTGGTTATGGATAGAAAGTCCTCGTATGAATTTGGCTTTTTTATAAATCTGCTTTTAACAAACTCGTTTAGCTTCTGAGAACCTTTACTGTTGTTACATTTCCTGTAATACATTCATATCTTCAGGATGGTATAGCTCAGAATTAGAGCAGGCAGAGGACCCTCAAGTCATTGCGCCGCCCTTGTGGAGAAAGACGTCTCTTGCACCCCACGTCTCCGCAATTTCTACCTCATGTAGCCCAACTAAAGCAACAGCTTCTTGAATGCACTACTTATTATAGTACACATTCTTCGTGCAGTAGATAGTGGCTCAGGATGCTCGCTTCCGTTTAGTTACAGGAGTTTGGACAGAAATTTGCTTGCCTGTGTCAGAAACACAGTTTCCCCAAAAAACGGCTTCCTTAAGGAGCAAGCTTTCCATGGAAACATTTTGCATACTTAGAAAGTTTCTCTCCAGTGAGGTATTAAGTCTTCCTTCTTCCCATCCCCACCTTCTGGGTTGAATGCATTTCCAGGTCAGTTCTCACAGAGTCCCAATTCTTTCTGCTTCACTTGCTTAGGAAATTCAGCAAACACAACTCTCTCAACCCTCACTGGCTGCATTACTGTTTGGCATTTTATCCTCTCCTGGAGGATACGCTTTATGATTAATATACTGGATAGACATATGGTGCTCTCTAAAAACTACTCTGATTGCTCCCCGAGTTTATTTCTCAAACATTCCCAGAAAGCAAAGCTGTCTCCCTTCCAGGAAGAAGGTCGCGGTGGCGCAATGGGTGAGCGGAAATCAGTGGCAGTGGGGCCCTTGACTGTCGGGGTCAATCCAGCAGACAGACCGGTGGCGGTGCCTCAGCCTTCGCACCCGCCACCTCCGGGCCGGCAAATGCCACCTGTGGGATTCGTTTGCATACCTGGGTAGCATCCCCTGTGCAGTTCCCTGACCAGTATTGCACCTGTGGCAGCTTGAAAGGGAAAAGCTGACGCCATTATCTGCCGGCTCCCCAGCACCTCCTCTTCCTGAACCCGAACTGGGGATTCTTAACACACGGAGGGCAGACACGCCCTTTCAAACACAAGGGAAGAGTGTGAAGCCCTCAGGGGTGCTGTGGGAATATTAGCAGGTGCCCGGCATGTATAATGTAACGGTCCCTGACTGCTTTGCCTCCTTGAGGGGAATGCAGAAACCAGAGCCAAGGAATGGGGTGTGTTTTCTTCTTGGGGCAACTTAAGGTATGTTTGGGTTTTCGGGCTTGTTTGTTTTCTACTTTTTTAGTGGATGTCATAGTTTCTGATGTGAACTCAGCTCTTATTCTAATAGCTGATCACCTGTGTAGGGAGGAGGTTAGCTATCCTCTTTAAACGAACTGAGTGTTATTTGAATATGATTCTTGTTTCTTTTACTAGATTTTGTGTTTGCCTTTTTGTGGTATATTTCTAACACTTGTCCTAGGGGGTTACAGAATACATATTTAAATTAATGTAGTCTACTCTTCAAACTGTAGATCCATGTTTAACTATTTCGTCCAATAGTTGGATACTTTCACTAATGTATATTCTAAATACATTATAAACCACACAATGCATTACGAGTTTCTGTTTCTTGAAACAGTCAGTGGCCGGGTATACACATTTATGTTTCCTGCCTGCCATCCTTTACCTTCTCCTGCAGTCTGGGATTCCGGCTGGTATCTTCCCCTCTCCAGAGAACTTTCAGCGGGTCTTGTAACGTAGTTCATCTGGGGGTAAATTTGCCTCTGTCTGAACTTACATATGTACTTCTAACTTAATTTTTCAAGAGTATAGATTCCTAGATTTTTTTTTTTCTCTCTTTGAGCACTTCAGATTTTTTTTTTTTTAATTCTGCTGGGTGTCATAGTTTCTGCTCCAAATGTCAGCTGTCATTCTCATTGCTAGGCCTCTGTTTGTGGTGGGTTTCCCCCCAACTGGGGGGCTTTGTGGTTTTCCCCTTTATTTTTGTGCAGTGGTTTGATGGTTATAGACCTAGTTGTGGTTTTCTTTGCATTGTCCTAACTAGGTATTCACTCTGCTTAGAGCTATAGGGTTTTCTTTCTTTTTTTTTTTTTCAATCTAGAGTCTTGGATAGTATTTAAATATTCATTCTGCCCGCTTCTCTTTCTTTTCTGCATCTGAAACTGTAATTACAAATATGCTAGGCAATTTGATTCTGTTCCACAGATTTCAAATACTGTTCTTTTAAATTTTTTATCTATGTATTTTATATAGGGTTATTTCTAAATTTGACTTCGTTTTTATTATTTCCTCTCCTGTGTCTGTCTCTGATATTATATTTTTCATGTATACCATCTCCCTTAGCTTCTTCTCTCTAGCTTCCGTCTTTCTGTTGAAAATAACCATTTCTTTACACGTTTTTCCCACCTTTCTTCCTAGACACTTTAACGTAGGTATCATGGTTGTCTTAAAGCTTTTTTTCTAAAGATGGCTTAATTTAAATAATATGTCTAACAATTCTAAATTATTAGCCCATTTCTATAGCTGCCACTATTGACAATTCCCTTTCTTGACAATAGGGTTATATTTTACTTTTTCTTACTGTATCTGCTAAGAATTTATTTCAAGCTGTAAAAGAATAGTAGAGGTTGAAGTAAATGATAAGCCCCCCAAATGACACACACACACACCCTCCGGCCGCCTGCCAGCAGGA
The DNA here is from genome assembly GCA_004027475.1 of Anoura caudifer. Taxonomy (NCBI): domain Eukaryota; kingdom Metazoa; phylum Chordata; class Mammalia; order Chiroptera; family Phyllostomidae; genus Anoura; species Anoura caudifer. The sequence continues at coordinate 425,786 of PVKU01000545.1, forward strand.
TGCCACAAGCCAACGTCAGCTGCGCTGATGTTGCATTAGCGATGCCATGGTGAGCCATGGCTCCAGGCAATTCGAAGATAAATTGAGATCTTCCCATCAGCAGAGCTTGTGATCTCCTGGAAAGAAAACTGAAGCATTCCTTTTAGCTTCCATCCACGCACTTCGCAAATCGCGGATGTCCCTTTGTGTTGGTCTGGATACCAGCTTTTGGGGTCTTTCGGGAGATTCCCTTTGCTCACCACCCCCATCTTGGATTTCTATGTTGAGTAGATATTCACAGCTATGTCTAATAATTTATTAAAATCAGAAGAAGAGCAGAGTTCCTGGCTTCATCACTCTTCCAATGGTAGCCTGGGGAGCACCTTTCATGCCTGAGAGCTCTCCCCCTTCTTCAAAGACTTCAGTGCATGCAATAGTCTAATATATACGGAATGTATGTAATAGTAGGGAATGTGTTAGCCTAATAATATCTGAGAAATAGTGTAAGGTCTCTATTTATATAGTCTGCAGGAAAAAAACCAGTTAAGCCATTATAAAATTTCATGCTTAGAGCTTGATAGTTGCTTCTTCCAGATTAACTTTATTTTTGAAATATTTTTTAATTTGAACTTTGTTGAAATATTTTTTAATTTGAAGTTGAAGGTCAACTTTTCTCATTGGAAAGAAAACAGAACAAAAGGTATATTTGTTGGGGAAAGCTGGGCTGATTACAAATTCAAAATTTGGTTAACGTTTATTTTTTTCCTATGCTTACCTCAAAGATTTTAATTAAAATTTACTGATAAAACTGAGTTTTATAGCCAAATATACTGACTTTTCCAAAACCTAATGTGATGCCTTCTTAAGTCAACAATGCAAAATACCGTAACTCTATTTTACTTTACACAGAATATCAGTTTGAATATCAGTACCTGAGAGGTTTCCATGACTCAAAGTTTTCTAAACTTTATAGACCATCCTGGAGGATACTCTGCCTAGTGATACGTGTGTATTTTCATTAATGCTGTTGGGGGTGCATTGTGATTACAGGAGCAGAGTCGCCGAGTTGGTGGTTGAATAAAACGGCTGTAAAAACTTGGAGGTTTCCATGTCTTTTCACGTGCATGTCAGTAGGGTACCATGACTGGATAAGGGAGGCTCTTCAGGACTCACCAAAGGAGAACATGGCATCCTTTCGAGGACTCTTGCTAAGCTGCAAAATCGTACCACAACTCCTGTTCCATCATGATCCAGCTAGCTTTCAAATTACGTGCACACAGAGTTTCTCCTCCAAATGCATCTCTGGGCCAGCTTTCACGTGAGGGGCCCCCTGCGTATGCTGGCCATCCAAGGACGGGCACCAACAGAAATCCCCCCGACCATTGCTGTTGGAGACTGTGTGATAAAACTTTGGTGAGTTTTCCAAATTGGGTTTGTATGTTATTAGGTTTGGCTAAAACTAAGATAAGAATGAATTGCCAGGTCAACTAATGCATCAGGATGTTCCTACCAGAAACTCGTGAATAGTTATGAATTCAACTTATGATTTCCCAAACGGAGGTTTTCCCTTTCATGTCAGTGACTGATGGCCTGGCTGTCATTTATGCCACTTCTTGACCTCTTGTTTCGTGTTCACATGTTGTGTGATGTGGTCATTATGTCAACCCTGAGAATTAAGCATTGATATTAGCCTTATTATAGAAACAGGTCATCTGAGATTCCAGGAGAAGTTAAGGTAATAATGTAAGGAGGAAGAGAAAAAGGTAACTCATTATTTTATGTGCCGGGCAATGTAGAATTTTTCCCGTTAATCTCGCATTTCCTTTAATTCTCATAATTCAGTGAAGTATTATGTCTAGCTTGCAGCTGAGTATAACCAGACTTGCCAAATGTCACACAGGTGACTGGCAGAAAGCAGTTCTATCTCCGGAGACAGAGGAGGGGTCTGTGTTCCGAGGGCTTCACTGTGCTTCTTGTCCGACTGGATCTCTGTGCACAGACGTGGAGTCCAGGGCAGCTAAGGTCTGCTCAAGCTATGACTCTCTTCTACAGACCACGTTCAAGGCCATTGGAAGTCCAGAATTTCCTGCCCCGATGGTCGCAGCTCACTTCCATGTCCAGTGAGCATCTGTTACCGTAGGTAGTTAACTAGTTATAAATAACAGAGGGAGTGAAGGGAATCAGATGCTGAGTTTAACAAACTGGGGAGCATAAGCCTGTTGGCTTCACCAGGAAGCTGCAGCTTCACACCCCAGGGAATCATAGTGTTGCTCCACCGAGGGGATTAACACTCCTCCCTTCCCCGCTCCAGTACAGGACTGTTGGGGGGGGCACCGGGGGAATACAGGCCTGCCAGCCTAACCAGGGGTGGGCCCATCATAAGCCTGCGAAAGCTTGTGAAGTTGGCTATTTTGAAAAAGTAACCAATCTCACCCAAGTAACCTCCACTCACCCCATTGTCTCATGAGTTCTCTCTCCCACCCGGGAACCCGCACTCACGCCATGTGCCCGTGCATCCATAGCCACGCAGCCTTGGCAGCCCCGTGGCCAGGAGCCACGCAGACTCCCAAACCCGTCTGGACACAGAGGACCGTTTTATTGCCCTTTCGAGGTGGAGCCGGTCTTCCATGGGGCACCTGCCATGTAGTTTGTTCAAACTATCCATACGCTTTTTTCAGAACTATCACTAATCGTCTCTTTCATTATGTTTAATTTGGTGTATAGCCATTTAATTTGTGTTACAATTTTCATCCTAGAATATCTATTTATTTCATACCTAAATGTATTGTTAAATGTTATATTCTTTTTTCTTCATATCTTTAGTCAATTTTTTAACTATATCATAGATATCCATATTATATATCATAAATAATAGCTCTAATATTTATAGTTCTAATATGTATAGTTCTAATATTTAGTCATTGTGTGTCTATGTCTGTGACTTTTTTCTGATAAGCCAAAATAATTGTGGCCTCTTCAATTTCATATTTAGAGACTTGGTTTGAAAGCATTCTGTGGGTTAGCACTATCGGTAAGAAACATCTGAGACCTGGAAGTACGGGGCGCCGCTTCTGAATGAACCTTTCTCTCGCTCTCTTTTCCTCTTTCTCTGTCTCCGTTTCTCCTCTCTACTGTACGTGCACGCTACTCACATTCGCTTTCACCATTTTTTTGCTTCTTCCAGAAGCTAGGAGGCACTATCACCCGAAGACTAACATGACTTGTGTGATTCGCTCTGATGTTAACTCCAGATGTCCCCTGTTTTATACGCTGACTGTGACACCTGTCAGAAGTTCTTCCGTTGAGGAGGGTTTCCGCCCCCAACTTCTTACCGTACCCAGGGATTTAGATTTGCCTTCTGTCTCCGGTGATAGCTCCTTACATTCGTGTTTTCAGACATCGGAAATGGGCGTTTGTTCTTAGAGAAATATCGCCTCCCAAGGTTTTTGCTCTGTAAATTTATAGCTTAGTTCTGCTTGTGGCCAGGAGATTATGCAAGAATCTTTAAATCTTTGCTCTAAATTTTGACTCAGTAGGAATGAATTTAATCCTCCATTCACTGACATCTAATATGTTCTTAACATTTATGGAATAGAAAACATTTTTATATTTATATAAAAATATATTGAACAAAATATTTTTATATTACATATATACGTACGCACAATTATTGCAAGAGAAGGTTGTATTAACATTACTAGTTATCATATATTGCATAATGGCTTTAAGTGTTTTAAGCTTTAAAATGTGAAATGTGTATTTTAAATTATATTTATGCACCCCTGGGCTTAATGACATGGGGTATAATTCATAAACTATACAAATATGAATATTTATGTACACACATAATTATACGCATTTAAATATGGTGCTCCCTCTGATTATTCTAACTCTGAGTGAATTAAAATACCTTAAAATAAGAAACTTGGCTTTTTACGGAGACCGTAGTGAGAATCCATTACATTACTTGTGAAAACTCATGAGAAATCCTATTTGTTGAGAATTTCACATCTACTCTAGTTACACGTTCACTGTGCTCAAGCCGGATACATCATTTCTTTGAAACAACATTCACGGAGGTGCTCCCGGGAAGCAGAAAGGGCCGGGGAAAGTTTAAAGAATTGCTTACAAAGCTGTAGAAGTCTCGGCTTTGTTCGGGTGCCCAGTGTGTCCATTGAAGCCGCAGGCATCGCCTTTCGTGGGCACGGGCCGGGTGTGGGTTCCCTTCTGAGTGAGCTCGAGGGATCATTTGAATACGGGATGAAGGAGAATATGCGATCACCACCATCTAAATGTAGGATTGGTTTTGAAATTGCCTGCGGGAGCTTCCCAGTGAGCATGTGCGAGTTGAGGTGCATGTCTGTGCCACCCACCTGCCAGCAACAGCCCAGCCGTCACTGGGTTTGTCTCAGCTGTCACCCACATGCCAGGTCACAATTCCAGGTCGCAATTCCAGCTCAGGAGCAGGGAAAAATAGGATTATAGACATCTGTAACATGGAGACGGGGTGGGGAACACTTTCATTTTTAGGAAGGTAAGGGATAGTCTACTGATAAAAATATCTTCATAGCTGTTAAATCTGATATATAATTAAACTCAAGATGGTATATTTTTGAAACTTCATTTCCTTTCTTTGAAATCCCCTGACTTCTCTGTAGCAACACACATTAGACGTGGAGGACTTTTTCACGGGTTTTGGCTGTTTGTCCGTTTGTCCTTTGGTTTTTCCTGCTCAGCTCTCGAATTGCCTTTCCATGGCTGCGGAATCATCGCCTGGCAGGGCACAGCTTTGTCACCACCAGCTGAAACCAAAAACGCCGATGCCTTATTTTCTCAGCCTCTCTTGCCAGTGAGACAGGGCACAGCGCTCCCCAGCTGGGCATGCTGACCCCGTAATTGGAGCCACCAGCCCGTGACCTGCCACCCTCCGACTGAGCAGACCCCTCCAGGCTCTAACAGCAGCCGTAAGAACAGACCTTTGGCGTTGTCTGCCACGGGCGGGCTCGGCTGGCGGCTCAAGTTACGTCCCCAGCAGGAGAATCTCTGCTGGCTTGGTTTGGAGCTTCATTCCTCGCCATGTAGCCCCCAAATCGTGTTTGCGAGATTTCCTGGAGGCTTTGAGACTCACTCAATATCCTTTGAATGCATTCTCCTTCAGGTTAACTTGTTTATATTTTATTTGTTGCTTTCAATTTAGTTTCTAATATCAAAAGTGATAGGTTATAGAGGTTATTTTGTTCTTTAGTATTTCATTTGAGCAAATAAATGTCAACATTCATTAACCGTCAGATTATGCTCCTGCAGGGTGATTATGATTTGGGCTAAACTTTTATGAAGCTAACTCTGTTAGACTCTGCGCTCCGAGTTTTATATGCAGTGTCTTATGTCATACTTAAAATGAGCGCGCAAATGGGTACTATTATTATCTTCATCTTAAAGTGTGAAAATTAAGCCCAAGATGGACTTAATCACTTGACCAAAGCTCCCTGGGTTGCTCACGTGGCAGCTCCTGTCCTTGGTCATGACTTCGGAGCTTCTGCTGAGTTCCAGGTAAAGCTCAGATGTACCAACTCTGGCCAGCTCATGGCAAACACCGCCTGTGTTCCATCGGATGTCCTATTAAATGTGTATTACATACCAAGTACTATGATTAGAGCCAGAAATAGAAAAATTCATTATGCGATATTTCTACCCTTCATTCATCTTTCAGGTAAAAAAAAAACAATGTAAATATATAACTATTGTATATTATGAAATTTTCTATACCAGTGGCAGGTACAAAGTCTATGGAAATCAAATAAGAGAATGATTTCTCTCCATAGCAGGGTTGGGAAAAGGACAGACCATCAAGGACAAGGATGGCCGCAGCTCACGGCCCACACTTACTGCTGGGGCAGTGTCCCAGTGTCGCCTGGAAGCTGGAAGGGTGTGGCTGATGAGTCCCCACGATTCTGGGTCCCAGACGCTGCCTACGATGCTCCGCTCCACTCACCACAGAAGCATGGCGGGCGCTTCTCCCTGACAAGGCTCTGCTGCCAGCATTTCTCAAGGTTTAGTTTGTGATGATTAAATTCATTTGTGATATTTAAATGTGATGTTAGACACAAGAATGTATGATTTACACGGGTGATTGTTGACCTGACGACATAATTTTTCAATACGTAGCTAATTAATTTTATCTAGACATAAGAAAACGCATTTTGTCAGTAAGAATCAAGTCTGCCCTTCTATGAGATGGTTTTATGAATAAGCAAGTCGATTAGCAAAGATCCCCGCCGCCACGAGCACCATTCAGATGCAAGCCTGTCAGGGGGGTAGGCAAGATAAAACCTGGTTTACCTTGCTGTTTCTGCTGAAACAATTCCACGAGTGTAATGGATCAAAGAGCGGAGATGTGTTCATTTATGGCTGCGGGTGACGGAAATCCGCCATAGGTCTCCGGAGGCTGAGATCAAGGTGTCAGCACGGCTGTGTTCTTCCTGGAGGAGCGTTTCCTCGCCCATTCCATCTGCTCGCCGCAGCACTCGCCTGCCTGAGCTCTCCTCGGCCCCTTTCTGCCTTCAGAGGCAACAATGACATCCCTCCACCTTTGGCTTCTGCGTCTCCCCTTCTCTGACTCTGTCGCCTGCCTCCTTCTTTCACCTTTAATGACCCTTATGATGACATGGCTCTACCTGGGTGGTCCAGGATGATCCCATCTCAAAAACCATTTACTCAATCTCATCTGCAAAGTCCCCTTTGTCGTGCAAGGGCAGGCTCACAGCCTCTGGGGGTTGAAATGTGGATACCTCCGAAGGTGGGGCGTCATTCTGCCCGTCACAGAACCCTGTTCCTTCTGCTTCGCAGCCCAGTTTCGCTTCTCTCCGGTGAACCTCTTTTTCTCCCTGATTCCTTTCCCTTAACCACACAAACGTACTGTAGACTGTTTCATTAAAGCAAGTAAACCCTGCTTCTACTTAACATCTCCCTCCCGTTCTTGTGTCTCCAGTTTACAATATTATACAGCCGGACTCTTAGAAGGTTTTTTCCCACTCACTCTTTCTACTTCTCTCCGAATCCATCTCCGACTCCCTACGACTTTATTCCCTAGGGAAGGCCTGGAGCCACCAACTCCCGCGAAACCTCCGGGCTCAAACCCAGGCAATGCTGTGTGCCCTCGTGTTCCGGAACCTCACGGCAGTCTCTGCCTTGAATTACCCCTTCATCTTGGACTTGATGATTTCGTGGTTTCATAGTTTTCCTCTTATGCTTGCAGGATGATCTTGCCCAACTCACTTGCTAGTTTTTTTATTCTCTGTCTCACCTAGTTCTGAGGTTTCCCCCATTCTTACATTGTTTCTCACTAGGTAATCTCATTAACTTGCTTTAAATACTGTCTGTGTGCCTTTCCCTCCTGTTTTTCTTTCTGGAAAAATGAAAACATATGTACATGTATATATTTTTGTTTACTTAGAGGAAAGTGATGATAAGATGCACCTTAGTTTTTCACTGAAATCATGGCATCTAAATTTTTCCTACCAGAGTCCCTGGCCTGGGAGCTCCACTGATTAGAGCAACGGCCTGATACTCCAGGGTCGGGTCCAATCCCAGGTCAGGGCACGTGCAAGAATCCACCAACCTGTGCACGAGTGAATGGGACCGTATTCCCATTGGCGCTCCTCCCCTGCCCTCCCCTTTCCTCTGTCTCTCTAAAATCGATAAATAAAAATTTAAACATAATACCTAAATCGGCATGTGGTATGGACCTCAGCTTTATTGCAGTGCAGTGTTATGGATACACTCTAATTAAGAAAACTACTCTTCTATTGAGTAGCTCCAGTTTTCTATATTGTCTATTATAAAAGCATTTTGGAAAATATTCAATGTTTTAGTAACTGTTTTATCAGGAAGAAATGTCATAGAATGATATTGAGTTCATTCCAAAAGAAAAATGTGGGACATGATAACGCAAAATGTTGTTCTGATACTCTGACTCTCCCCAGGGGGGGTCCAGCAGGTTAGTGACTGTCACTTCCCTGGTTACTAAGGACCAAAACATCAGTCACAGAACAGAGAGTGGGTAGCTCCTGAGTCACAGTTGGACAATCAAAAGTTTTTAACTATTTTCCTCCTTCTTTGGAGTACAGATAAGAGCTTTCCCCTAAGAATGTTCCTTCAAAAATAGGAGGAAATATTCCAAAAATACACATGTGTATAGCAAACATTCCTGCTACTCGTTTTGTTAAACTGGCATAGGGGTACCGCAGTTTCTTTTGAACAAGAGTTTGCGCTACCACTCAGGATAGGCTGCTGTTCCATCTCCGTGGGCAGCGACTGGTGAAAGCAAAGTGGGGGCGCCTTTGCTCAGATAACGCCCTCCGCCACACGCCTCAGGCGGGCTTCCGACAGCACTGCTCACCTGACAAGGCTAGAAACAGACTCCAAGGCCCTATTCTTTGCCTTGGAAATTATGAGCTGCACTGTTTGTCCCCATCATTCAACAGCAACAAAATGCTCATGAATCAGACCAGGGGTAAGACTCCTGAACGTCAGCCTCCTCGGCCCAAGATAGTGACCCTCGCCTGTTAAGTGTCCCCCGTGGGAACGGCCGACCGCAGGTGAAAGACTCATCTTCCTAGAACATGGGGCTGAAGAGATTCCTTAACTTTGGGTGTTTTCCGGGTCACAGGGCTCAGGTGACATTGAACACCATCAGTAGATAATTAGATAAAGAAGGTTCAGCTCCCAGAGACAATGGAAGATTACTCAGCCGTAAAAAAGAACCAAGTCTTACCATGTGCAACATGGAGTATCATGTGAAGTGAAATAAGTCAGAGAAAGACAAATGTCATGTGATCTCACTTTTATGTGAAATCTAAAAATAACTGAACAAACGAAAAAGCAGCAGACTCGTAGATGCAGAGAACAAGCTGATGGCGGCCAGGTGGGAGGGGGGTTGGGGGGCTGGGTGGAAAAATGCAAAGGGAGCAAGAAGTGCAGACTGGCAGTTACAAAGTAGTCCTGGGAGCGTAAAAGTTTCATCAAGAAGATAAGCAGGCAAGCCATACACTGACAGAAAATATCGGTGTATCACATGTTTGACAAAGGACTTGTTTCCATAGCATATATTTTCTGAATGTCGAGGTAAGAAAACAAACACTGCAGTTAGAACATAAGCAAAAGACAGGAAAGCCACGTCCGATGTGAGAATACGCAGCGACAAATATTCGCGGGGAAGACGTTGCCCTCATTGACCATCAGGGAAATAGAAATTAAAGCCACAATGAGATACTGTGTAAGAATGACTAAAAGAAAAAAAAAATACGGTTCTCTCCTGACAATTCCTAGTTCCAGTGACGATATGGGCCAACCGAACCCTCACGCATCGCTGTGGGATGTGAAATTATTGCGGCCACTCTGGAAGTAGCTTGGCAACCTCTTACAAGGTTAAGTACATACCAGTTATGTGCCTGGAGTTTAAAATAGAAGAACGCAAAGGTCTCTATTCAAAACAGAGCTGAGTCAGATGCGATCGGCCCACATGAGGACATACAGTTACCATATGAATCAGCAACTAGGTAACCATTGTCCACAAACAAGTGTGAAAACAGTTGTTCGTAGTAGCAGTACTCGTAATAGTCAAGGACTGAAAACAACCCGATGTCGCCAAATGATGATGGATAAATAAAACATGGTATGTCCATAAAGCGGACTAGTATTCTGAAATTAAAAGAGAATGAACTTCTGTAGCTTGTGAAAATGTGGATGAACTTGGACGTTGCTATGTTGAGGGAAAGAAGCCAGCCGCAAAAGAACACATATTGTACGATTCCATTTGAGCAGAGAAAAATCTATAGAGACAGAAAACGAAAGCAGATTTTTGATTTCCTGATTCCGTATGGACTCGGGGAAGTGAATGCTAATGGGTATGAGTTTTATTTGGGAGGTAAAAATGTTTCCAAATTAGATTGCAGTGATGGGTACACAACTCTGAATATACTAAAGTGCACTGAATTGTACATTCTAAATGGGTAAACTTCATGAGGTGAATGCTATACTTATTATTTAACTTTATAGCATTGTTAAAATGCTCAAGTTGTAACGATCGAGATAGTTTCATAGTTTTGGGTAAGATTAGTGTGAGACTGTACGTTAGCATTGAACTGATGTCAGATTTCTATGGTTTCGTAAAATGTTACCTGTGAGTACATGGGGAGACTACAATTTTGCAACCTTGTTCAGATTTAATTTCCAATGAAAAAAATTCTAAAACTCTAACTCTTGGGAGAATGACTCTTCTTTTCTTGAGAGAAGTTTTCTGATGTATTCTGCACACAGATGGCTTTAGGTCAAAATTCAGAACCGCTGCATCACGGATATTGCGTCACTTGGATTCTTCCATTCCACGACCCAGGTCCGGTGCGCCCTTGTGCAGCCGTGTCCGCAGGTGGGTCTGTTCCAGCTCTCACGGTCCGGGCTCCAGAGAACGAGCCCTCCAGCACTGAGAGAGGCGTTGGGTCAGAGGCACTGCAGGGCGAAGGAGCAAGCGCGGTGCCCCCAGTCCCAGTTCCTAGTTTTCATAAAGGAACATAGGCAACTCGTACTGCGAACCCCCTGAAAACGCAGGGAGTCAGTGGAGTGAGCACCACGCGTTAGAAACGAGGCTGCTGTCTATTGCTCATGAATGTGCTGGAAAGCACAGTGTTCAGAGTGTGGGCGGTGAGAGCAAGCGCGAAAACGGACAGATGGAAGGTTGGCCTCGGGCACACAGGACTCAGCGACCTAGACAGACCAAATACGACTGTGTAGTCCATCCTAAGGAGCCCAAATACCAGATCCAGCTGCGTGCCCAGGCGGACTGTGATGAGTGCAGAAGATTGGAGAGGCGAGAGTTTCCAATGAGTCTGAAGGACTTTCCGAGCCTGGTAAGGTCCATCTCTGGGAAATGTGGATTCCGCACACTGTGACCTTGAAAAGGATACCAAAGTTCAAGGATTGATCAGCTTTATCCTTCAATGTTCCAAATTCAAACAAGGTACTGGTTTAACAACAACAACAAAAAAATTATTTAAATACAAGGAAATATAGTTGCAACTCAATGTAGGGCGAAAATACGTAGTCCGGGGCACATGCGCCCTGAATGTTCCCCCTACCGGTAATGACGATTGCACTGTGCCACCTACGTTCTCACGGCATGTGGTCTCTACAGACTTTAGGGTGCAACCGCAGGGCAGCGAGGTCAGGAACGCAGGCGGCAGCCGTGCGCAGGGCCTCTCTCACTGCGAAGCTCACGCGCCCACACGGGGGCTGGGCCCACACCCTCGGCCTCGCATTCCCCACTCAGACCTCCAGAGTAACCGACTCAGACCAGAAAGACTTCGGAAAATACCTGCTGAGCTCTTAGCTAGATGAATGGGAGGTATTTCCGAATGCGGCATCGTGTGAAAGGTAATGCAGTAATTTAAGTAATTGTCCACCCCAGCGGTGCCAATGTGTAGGCAAGGCTGACCCAGTGGTTTCTCCTTCCCCGCAGGCCAGTCTCTGCTGGGCGGCACCGTTGCCGGAGAGTCCCAACATAAACACGGCTCATACACAATAAACACACCACAAGGCTGAAGCAACAGCAGGCCGGCACGCGGACTTTCCAACCGGCCTTTCACATTGGCCATCCGCAAAAAGAGGAAGAAAAAGTTCATTGAAAGGCGTTTACAGCTATAGGGCTCGTTTGACGATTTTTTTCTTTTTTCTCTATTTGCTATTTTTGTAATGATCTGTGTTGACTTGTGTTTTATTCTTGTATGTTTTCTTAATTTTACAAGATCTCTGCATGAATAATACCATCATCCACAATTCACATAATGTAGACACAGTGAAATTATCGATTGAAAATGGACTTCTCAAGCCTGAGCTCACTCACTCAAGGAATGTTTCCTTCCAGGCCCTTTATTCAACGCCCCACTCCTTAACTTTGTAGTCAAGTGGAGACATAGCATTTTGTGATTAAAAAATGCCAAATGAGTTCCTACTATACTTACTGTTCTAAACTCTTGAGTTCCAGGTTCGTGGTATAACATTCCAGAAATGTTCTCGCACGCTGTATGTACACATGATTATTAAGCAGATAAGCTAACATGGATGTGTGTGTATACACGCACACACTTGCATGTGTATCACTAGCTCTGTGTGCCATTATTTTTAATTGCAGCATAACTTGGGACCCTGCCTGCCAGGGATCCCTGGTGTCTCCCACGGGTCCCCCCCAACAGCCCAGCAGCGGCCCCTGTTGCACTGCCTGCCTTCCTCTCTCAGACGGGACGGACACTTCGGCCGCTCAGGGCGCTTCACTCCCCCTGTTGCTTTGGATTTGTCTTTCCAAAAATCCGCCCCCCCCACCTGCAGAGAGCGCACAGGGGGTGGACATGCAGATTCGCCAGCTCCGTCACCCACCCCGCCCATCACTTAACCGTCATGGAAAAACGATGAACTGCTTTCCATGATGTAAAAAATGTTACAACCTAGGTTTTATTTCTATAACATGTTTTTCCTCAGGCAATAAATCCAAGCTCATATGGAATACACATGGAACAAATTTCAGCTTAAGAAATAAACGTGAAGACACTTTAAAAAGGCAAATTAAGTACGTCAGATTATATCCCAGAGGGGGACAATATGGGCACAGGAGGTTCGCAGGAGGCACGTTCGTTTCCGAATCTCAGGCTTCCTTACTGTTACCTAATCTAGTCAAGTCGTGAAGAAGAGCAGCTCAGGTGCTCTCTCCTGTCTCCTCATCTGGGAGCAGCGTCACCCTTTTCCTAAGTCTCTGCCGAACCATTGTTCTTGTTTCATTTCTCATTTATCTTCAATGTGCTGTTTCCGCCCTAAATCAGCATTCAGCACAAAGGAATTTTGACTCCCTTTCCCTCCCCACGTAACTGTAATGTCTGCCTTCCTGCAGTCCCCTTTGAACGACGGTATCTGAAAAGAGAACTCAGATAGATCAGAAGTGTATCGGTAAGAGGGGGGAAGCTCCGGGTTTGCGGAGCACCTTCTGTTATCGTTCAGTGGACATGGCCTCCCGCCTCCCCCGCTTACCCAGTGAGAGCGGAAGACACTTCTTAGCTGTGTCACACGGTGGCCGAGTCACTTGCTTTGACGATGGAATGTCAGTGAACGTGGCGTGGGCAAAGGCCCCATGTACTGGTCTGTGTGGCTTTGCTCTGGCGGCTCAGAGATTTAGAAAGAGAAGGCGTATCCCAGGGGTCCCTGGGGCTTCACCTGCGCCCGGTAATAAACAGCAGGATAGAACACCTGAGCCACTTGCACCTGGAAACATTGCAGGAAACTGACCGCCACCCGGTCGCTTCCCAGGTCGCCCAAAGGACGGGCATCCTCACGTTTACGAACGTGAGAAGCGCTTTTCTCTACGTCATCCCCTTTTGGAGATGCTTGGCTGTGAGGTCGTGCTGGAGCAATTACTGGCAAATACATTCCGGAAAGAATCAGATTCACTGAAGAAGAAGAAAGCTTGAGCCAGGTAGTTCTGGGGGCAGACGCAGCCCCGCCGCAGTCCGGATGAGAGGCTTCAGTGGCGTGACCATTTCCTCCCGCCCCTCCTGTTCCGCAGACCTGATGGAAGAAGAAATGGAGCGTGTAACCTGCTGTTTGGCCCCCGACCTGCTGCGAACTGGCAGGGGAAGGCAGATCCTGTCGATAGCAAGGCAGGAGGAAACCATCTTGAAGTCACAGGCTGATAAGACCAAGACGCACCAAAGAGACCCTGAAGGGTGACATTGTGTCTCGAGGGTCACCAGCATGGGGCAGCACCCACGCGAATTTAATGCAGTGAACTGTGACACTGTTCTTTGGTAAGAAGGTCACTGCGGAAGGTCACCGCACCGCCGTGCGGCGCGGGCATCATCGCCACCCGTGTGCCCTCCCAGGTCTGCTTCCCATTTGGCCCCACAGCACATCAGGCAGCCCGTCTGCTGATGCCACACTCAGGTCCCCGTGAGACTGGACACATGGGAATCGCCCTTCAAAAGGGAGAGCTACGGTGCTGACCTCACCGTGACCCCCGAAAAAGAAGACAGACAGCCCTTGGGGATCTCTTCGTATTGATGTCACCGTCTCACATAACTGCGTCTGAAAAAAATTACCATAGTGAAGGACTGTGTAAACATGGACTCGCTCTACCTACATTTTGCCATTTCATAGTGGAATCCTTTGAGCAACTGTTGCAATCCTTTGGAGGAGCGTTTTGAGAGAAAGCTGTATGGGATTCTGCACTACGGTTAAAAAAGTCAAATACTAGATATTATACAGAAGGTTTTTAAAGATACGAAGCATAACAAAATGTCTGAAGAGCAGCTTTTCAACAGTCTGAATAACCATCAATCGACAGGATGTCAGGGACCTTTCTAGAACACTCCAGCAACCGCCATAGAAAACACATTTTTCTCAAGCATCCACGGAACAGTTGCCAAGATAAATCATGCCTGGTTTATAAAACAAAACCCAGCACGTTGAAAAGAAATTCAGTCACACAGAGTATGTTCTCTGGCCGTAATGACATCAAACTAGAAATCAAGAATAGGAAGATACCATGCAAACCTCCAAACACTTAGAAATTAAGCATGCATGTCTAAATAAGCTGTGGGCAAAAAGAAAGCTTTAATGAAAATAAAACAATATACACAATTGAAGGGAAATGAAACTACAAAGCCTGGGAATCATTTGCAGGTTTTTTCCTCTTTATTTATATTAGGAAGTTTGTCTACAGGGAGGTCGCGATGAAATTAGTGTAAAAATAATAATTGGATGTACAGCCATAGCATCCGGGCTTTTACATACCTTTCTTATTTACCTGCTCACTCGTTCATCATTCCTACCTTGGTTCCGTCTTGATTTTAGGCCTACTCTTCCTATTTTTATCAGCATACGAAAATATAATCACTCTAGCCATTTAAAAACACACTATCTGTTCAAGTTTGGAAATTAAATGTTTACAAAGCTGTAGTATCCTCATTTTCAGCAATTACGTGTGTAAACACACTTTTCATAAGTGTTCTCATTCCTTTGTTTTGGTTGAACCAGATTAACGTCTCTCAGAACATCACGCTCCAGCCTCCTCAGGGATTCGTTGGAGGGAAGAGACGACCCCCTGCATCTGTCTTGTAAAACTAGCAAATACAGCACCAATTTGTCTTCACAGCTAAAACAGTAAATTTAAAACTGCAGGAAGCTGGGAACCACAGATTAAGTATTAAAATAGAGCTTTCAGGCAATTACATGCATCCATGTAGGGAACGTCTGAGTCTCTCCCGACCAAGTCCAGCCAATGATGATAAATTGTGTTTGAACATCTCAAGTCACAGAAAGCATGTCACTTGCTGAGGCAGTGTATTCTGTTTTTAGAGCAGTTTCGATTGTCTCCAAGTTCTTCTTTTTGTTAATCTAACATTTATTTCAGTTTGATTTCTACTACTTGGTAAATTCCTTATTTTGACTTTTTAAATTTGGTGAAACTTGTAGTGAATCTACTAGCATTTTCCCCACCAGTTTCTTTAGTAGATTCCATAAGGTAATCTTTTCAAAATTTGTTACTGTTGTTCAGTTACGGTTGTCCCCATTTTCCCCCCATTACTCTCCCCTGCCCTACCCACCGCCACCTTCCACTTTCAATGCTCGCCCCTCAGTTGTCTTTGCCCAGGGGTCCTTTATCCCTGTTCCTTGACTTAATCCTTCCCCTTCTTTCCCCACATCTCCCCTTCCTCCTCCCCTCTGGTCACTGTCAGTTTGTTCTTTATTTCTATGTCTCTGGTTCTATTTTCTCGATTCTTTGTTTTGTTGATTAGGTTCCACTTATAGGTGAGATCATACGGTATTTGTCTTTCACTGCCTGGCTTATTTCACTTTGCATGGTGCTCTCCAGTTCCACCCACACTGTCATGAAGGGTAGGAGCTCCATTTTTCTTGCTGCTGCACAGTGTTCCATCATGTAAGTCTAGCACAGTTTTTTGATCCATTCATTTACCGATGGGCACTTAGGCTGTCTCCAGCACTTGGCTATTGTAAATAACTCTTCTGTGAACACTGCGGTACATAGGTTCTTTTGAATTGGGATTTCAGGATTCTTAGGGTATAGTCCCAGCGGTGGAATCGCTGGGTCAAAAGGCAGTTCCATTTTTTTTTTTTTTTTTTTTGAGGAAACTCCATCCTGTTTCCCACAGAGGCTGCACCAATCTGCACTCCCACCAACAGTGCACTAGGGTTCCCTTCTCTCCACAACCCCGCCAGCACTTGTTGTTTATTTGTTAATGATGGCCATTCCAACCAGTGTGAGGTGGTATCTCACTGTGGTTTTAATTTGCATCTCTCTGATGGCTAGTGATGCTGCACATCCTTTCATATGTCCCTGGGCCCTCCGTACGTCCTCCTTGGAAAACTGTCTGTTCATATCTTTGCCCATTTTTAACTGGGTAGTGTGTCTTCCCGGTGTGGAGCCGTGTGAGCCCTTCAATCGCAATGCTGTCTTACTGCCGAGAGCCCGGGTGCGGGGCACGTACACCGAGGGCCTTCTCAGCAGCCAGCCGCGACTCCTCTCCATCGAGGTCCTCACCTCATCTGAAGGAAGCGTTCTCCTCTTCTTCATCCCTCGAATCAGCTAGAGCTGCTGTTACATTGCATGTCGCCAGCAGTCTTTCTGGGCGAGCCATTTCCACTTAGCTTCCATGTCCCTAAACACCCAGAGAGTGAGAGCTAGAGAGAGACGGGGGGAGAGGGATTGCCATCCATTTCATTAAAAATTTATTTACTGTGTCATTTCTGTTTTCAAGACAAATGTTCGTAGTGTCCTCCTGTGCTTTCTTTGTCCCAAATCGGCACCAGCGCCCTATTTTGTATAGCATGACTTTTGATGAGTCATTTAATATCCGTTGATTGGAAGTTTCTTCAGAAATGACTTCAGATATAAAACCTATAGTCTTAAAACATCAAAATGTAACATAATAAACAGCGAACTGTTTTAAATGGATCCCTGAAATCAATAACGAGTGGACCAGGGCCCCCTCCACGCATCCCCGACTTGGACAAACGTGTTCCCAGCCAGACCTCAGAGACGTCAACTACGTATGTAGTTGACTACGTACGTCACTTATTTGCCCTGCACGTGGAGCTCAGGGGAGTCCCTACAGGAAACGAAGCGGTGGCTAGGAGGGGCGCACCGAATGCGCGGGGTTGCTGAGCTACTTCCCTCATTACAGGAATTTATTAAACATCCAGCAGATCTGCAGGGATTGAACTTTCCACACAAACAGGACAACTTCTAGTGGAACATTGTCACGCAGTGAAAGAGACTGGGCACCGCGCTGCCGAGAAACTAAATATTTTATGCTCCACGGCCGGTCTCATTTCAATATATTTCTCTGAATAATGGTAAATCTCTTACAGTGGAAATGAGCTATTTCATCGCTATTTGCAAGAATTCTTTCTCTTTTTCGGTATCAACCCAGGAAGCCCATTTCTTCCTGTCCCATCATTTTAGGTCCAAGGACAATAAATAAACAAACAAACAAACAAACAAAAATTAGTGCCCAACCTGATTCAGGTAGGAATAAGGAGTGATTTTAAAACCAAGTGCATTCCGAACGTTAGGCTAACTGCATTTCCATTCATGCGAATGATAGGAGCAGGCTGTTAACAGTTTGTGGGCCGCACTCACACGTTAAAATCTTACTCACGAAGGGGTCCAGCTGCCTTGGTTTCATGAAATCGCGGCCTCTCGGCAGGAACCCAGCCCCACGCGGGGCCTGCGTGGCTCTGTGTGCATTTCTGCAGGGAACTTCCATGGAGGGCTGCGCAATTCGGAATCAGCTTTGCAAGGAATGCGAACGCTTCCATGGTGCTGAAGCGAGGAACGAGGCCAGTGTTGGAGAGGGGCTGCTATCGCTTTGCCAAGCTGCGGAAGGGAAAAGGCACAGGGGCCAGTTCTACAGCCCAGCTGCCTCTTTCTAACGTGTGTGTGTGTGTGTGTGTGTGTGTGTGTATGCATGTGTGCGGTGGGTGTTCGCATTTTAGCTTCGAGGCACATTACAACTCTACTAAGGTAGCAAAGAGACTTTGTCAAACCCTAAAATATAATGTGTCATGTTGCGTCTCAGACCCCATAAGCTCAGCAGCTCTGTAGCCAAAGGTTAAAATGAAACAAGCCTTTTAACACGCAAATGAAGATGCTCTTTGACAATTCCCTCATTAAATCCAGCGGTGTCCCCCCTGGCCTGCCCATCTCCATTTGCTCCTTATTTTCTCACCCAACTTTGGTCCTGCGACACCCGAAACCTGGCCCTCTGCCTCAGTGGGCTGGAGCACCGGGCCCTGTCCGACTGAGCCTTGAGCGAAAGCTCAGGCGGACAGCATTCCCTCCAGCTTCTTCATCCTTCCCGAGCCTGCCCCTCTTGTGCGTTCAGGTGCAAACTCGTTTTACAAGGCTGCTGCTTCCGGCCATGGGACATGATAGCCCCTGAGCCCTGTCGCACCGAGCCCGGCAGCTGGGTGTCTGCATGGGCTGCTCTGGACGGGCACTATCGGGCGGGGGGCAGTCAGCACATGGAACTCAGCGCTCGCTCTGCCCTTTACTGCTCTGTGAGTCTCCGAAACTCGGCTTCTCGGTGCCCCTGAAGTGGGGCTTGCAGGACTGAATTTCAGCCCCCTCACCGGAGCTGTGTGAGTTCTCCTATGTGGCTGAACTCCTTTGTAAACTACTGAATTTCATACACGGTGAGTTATGGTTATTAGGACTGCTTTATTTGTGTACAGTTTATCTCCTTGACTAATTAAAACTTACTGATGAGGAGAAACCATACTTCATACTCTGTTGACTTCATAGAAGTTTAATAGAAGCACGAAGCACCGCCAATTGTGAGCGCTCAACGAATGTTGTCTAGTTGAACGCTGGTCCACATGTTACCAATAGGCAAACAGTCATCCAGGTGACGGAACCCGCCTCCACCACGCACACTGTTGAAAGCCCAGACTAATCCTATCGCCTGGATGGATACCTGAGACATGACTGGGAGCCGGGAGAAAACCCTGAGGCCTCCCTTGGCTCCAGCTGCAGGTCCTTTCCTCAAGAAGCACTTACACCGCACGGAGAGATAGGCCTCCCCTGATCTAGATAACACTAATGCAGAAGGGAGCTCGTCCAAGGTTACATTCAACTCCAGCGCGAGCCTGCAGGTTGCTAACATTTTTGAAAAGGACACTTTGCTGTGAGAACACACACAGACCAGGAACAGGAATCAAAGAAGCCTCGTGAGTGAGCGTGAAGACCACGTGTCCATAAGCATCGCAGGTGGAAGGGGTTCTCCTAGTAGGACTGACGTGCACAGATGCTGCGCAGAGGTTGGTGCAGCATGTGTTGGAGCCACTCTTAGAGATTTTTAAAGTGAACAAGACAGCCTCATGCATAATACACGACTGGATGCCCAGGGACTGCAGAAGCCTGGTGGGGACTGTAGGTTGAATCTGCATTTATTAAAACATACAGTAACAATAATGCCAATAATGGATCTTAATGCTTGTTCTTCCATCTCCTCTTCGCTTCAGAGATGCAGGATGCTCAGATCCCCTAATTACACAAAACAAAGTAATAACAATCTCCGAAAACCGCACCGAAGTGTTGCGGGTTTGAAACTCCCTTCCTGGTACACCAGCAGGCTCTCCGATTGGGCCCCTCAGGACGCACCCTCAAGTGGGTGGCCCCTCCCTCCTCACTGAGGGTAGGAATGTGGTTCCAGGACTTGGAAGTTGCAATAGGTTTGCCTATTTCTCTTGGGGCCCAATTGCGCATCTTACTCCCTCAGGTACTTCCCATGACATTTCCCAACCATTTTCTCTTTTCCTAATCACTATCATTATCTGTGCCTTAATATTTTTATAACACTTGGCAGCTTTTAAAGACACTTTATTATTTCATAACAGCCTACGATCATCCTTCAAGGTGGGTTAGATAAATAACAGGTGAGAATATTGCCTTACAGAAAAATTACGTAACTCACCTGGCAACTCACCAGCCCTTTCCATTCAGTGCGCTTTCTGACTTTGAAAGTTTACATTATTCTTTCTGTTCATCCTCTCCTGAATGCTCACCTTATCTGCTGTGCATTTCTTCCACCTGCCGCTCTCCGCTGATGGCTGGACTTCCGTTATTGACAACGCAGACCTCGGTAGAACCATCAGGATCTTCACCGACAGGCTGTGTTGATCCTTACCTGCTTGCACAAGCATCCTCGCCCAGTCCTTCCTCACGGAGCACTTCCCTCTCACTGAGAAGGACTCTCTGCCCCCATCCCGCCCCACCTCTCACACAAAACCTCTGTTCTCCCCCCAAGGCTTTAGCCCTTGGGGCGATGATCCAATCCTAAGAGGCTCAAGGGTCAGAGGTTGAAAAAACAAGGAGAAGGCTGCTGTGAAGACATCATAAATCTCAGCAGAGCTTTTGGCGTTCTCACAGGGCTGGGACAGGAAAGCACGCTCACTCACCAGGCTTCTTTGATTCCTGTTCCTGGTCTGTGTGTGTTCTCACTGCAAAGTGTCCTTTTCAAAAATGTTAGAAAAGTAGGAGCTTGGTGCTACTGACAGAGGAGGAGTCTTGTAGACACCCTATGCTTGCTGCTGAGAGCTCCAAATGGCTTTCCCCTGGTAGAGAGGGCCAAACAAAACTAACCCGCAAAATGAATAAATAAATAAATAAATAAATAAATAAATAAGAAAGAAGTGGTACATTTACACAATGGAATACTATGCAGCAGAAAGGAAGATGGAATTCCTACCCTCCTACCTTTTGCAACAGCATGGATGGAACTGGAGAGCGTTAAGCTAAGTGAAATAAACCAGGCGGTGAAAGACAAATACCATATGATCTCACCTTTAAGTGGAAACTAATCAACAAACAAACAGGCAAGCAAAATAGAACCAGAGATGTTGAAAAAAGGAGCAAAGTGACAATGACCAGAGGGGAGCGGGAAGGGGATAACAGGAGGAAAACCGAGAAGGGTCATCAAGGAACATGGATAAAGGACCCGTGGACAAAGCCAAAAGGAGGCAGGATTAATGATTGGAGTGGGGAGGAAATGGAGACAACTATACTTGAACAACAATTTTAAAAAAGGAATTTCAGAAAAAAAGAAAAACTAAACCGCATTCACAACATCTAAAACTCAACTCAAACCATTTTAATTCCTGCTAGTGAAAGAAAATTATATCCAAGAGCAAAGAAAACAACAATATAAGCTATAAGGTGTTATTATTTGCATACTAGTATACATAGAAATCAAAAGACTCTACAGGTAAATCATGACAATTCATATGCAAATTTTAAAATGTCACTGGATACATGTTCAATGTAAAAACAATTATAGCTCTATATACTAGCAATAAAGAAATATGTTTAAAAATATTAAAATACACACATTTAAGTAAATAAATCTGAATAAAATAAACTTAAATGAAATCAATACCATTAACATCATTACAAAAATCTACAAGCTCACAATGAATCACAAATGATGTACATAACTTTTATTCAGAAATTTATAAAAACCTACAGAGAGTTTTGAAGAAGACAACCATATTAAGCAGTACACTACATTTATGCGCCAAAGATTTGGTGTTGTAAAGATGTAATTAGTCCCCGAATGATCTGTAGTTTCAAAGCAATCCTACACAAAACTCCAGCAGATTTATTTGGAGAGTGTGGAAGCTGACAAAGTGATTCCACCATTTTCTATTTTTTATTTTTTGGAAATAAAGTTTCAAAATAAGAAGAGTCAAGCCGGAGGCCGGACACTGCTGGAAAGGAAGACTTCCGAGCTGCAGTCATTCAGAGAGCACATGGCAAACGGACCAGAGGAAAGTGGGGCGGAAGGGAGCGCAGGTGACGCCCCACACCTACCGCGGTCCCCTGGCTCACGGTCCGGGCGTGAGGACCTGAAAGCTGGGGGAGACCATCTTCCGCAGTAAGATTTGCAAAGGCCCCTCACAAGAGAAGATAAACAAATGGACAACAAATACATAAAATGACTCAACTTCAGGATTCATCAGGAAAACACAACTTAAAATAATAATGAGAAATCCCTGCATATCTATTAGAACAATGTAAACATTTTTAAAAAGACAGCTATTACCATGTATTAGCGAAACATGTGAAATAGCTGGAATCTTCATTTACTGTTCGTAGGAATATAAAAATATGTAACTATTTTTGAAATTAAGCTTGGTAATACCTTTAAAGCTGAACACGTGCAGAAAGAGTTGATCAGCAATTCCATACATTGTCATAATTTTAAAAAGACATGGAAAACATTTTTCCACAAAAAGGTGTTACAGAATATTAAACATCTTATTCATAATTGAACAAAACCAGAAATAATATAATGCTTATTAAAATAGATTGCATAAATAAAATATGGTATATTGAAAACATTGTAATTCTACATAACAGTGAAAGCAAGAACTGTTATATTGGGTGACGTGAGTTTCACAGACATAGGAATGAGTGAAAGAAGCCAGGAATGAATAACGCATGCTGTTGAATTTCATTTATATCAAGTTCAATAATGCAGAACTAAAGACGGGGATAGAAATCTGGAAGTTGCTTCCCTTTGTGAGGGGTGTTGAGCAGGAAGAAACTGGAGGGGTGCCCTGGGTTTCTTGCGGGGTTTAAGTTTTGTTACGGACCGATGGCTTCGCATGCGTTTTACCTTTGCTAGAAAGTATCTACCTGTGCATTCATCATCAATGTATTTTTCTGTATGTACATTACATTTCAATAAAAACCTCATAAAAGCATGTGTTCCATTATCGCTCATTAAAACACAAAAGCTTCTGTCCTCTCTCAATCTCTCTTGGGGCAGCAACATTTGTCGCTTTTTCTGTAGGTACAGTCTTCCGGAAAGTGTCCTCCTGTCCTTGGTTTTACGTCTGCATCCCCTGTGACTGACTCTTCAGTCTACACGTACACTCTCCGCCCGAAGCCCACAAAGAATGCCCTTTCTGAGGACACAAAAGAGCGGACCCTGACTCCAGATGCACGGACCCTGTCCTGTGCTTTCTCTGGTCCATCCCCCAGCAGAATTCTGACTTCCCAAGTGTCCTCCCTCCAGCAAGGCTCGCCTTGGGTGATTCCCGGGACGCTCCCGTATGAGGCATGTCTTCCCCATCCTGCCGACTCCTCACTCCCATTGCCACTGCTTTCTTCTGCGGATACCGTCAAACCGCGGGCGCTCACCACCCGACCTCAACAGCAGTTTTGCAGACTTGTGAATGAGGACAACAATGTCGACAGGAGAACAACGCTTAACTTGTCGTTAGGAAGCACTGAATCCATTCACACCTCATGTTACTGTTGGTGCCTTTGAGCGTTTTATCTCACTGCTTGTTTACATGTGTCCTACCTGTCTTGTCTTTACTCCTCTTTTCTTGTGTTCTTTTGAAATAGTCAAATATATGAAATTGTTTTTCTATTATTATTTTGTAATTAAGGTCTATATTAAAATCTACACTTTAACTTACTAGCTTATTTCATAGATTATTAATTGTCCCACGTCCAGAATAATACAAATGTTTTAAGGAGTTAACATTTTTCCATCCCTTGATATTTGTGTTAATGTTGTCATGTATTTTATTTAAATAGATAGTTATTATTCTTGTTTAGTCAATATGCTTTGATACTTACCTGTGTTCATTTTTTCCTGAATTTTACCTTTGATTTCAGCACTTGGACTATAATGCACGTTTAAGTGGATTTTTTTCGTACTCACTGTGTTCGTGTTGAGCATCGATACATTTCATGATTATTGAAACATTCTCAGCCCTTAGGTATTCAGTTATCACTCTTGTTGTTTCTAGCCCTCAGCCTATCTACGTGTTTTGGTGCGCTGCAGAATTTTTGCAGTTAGTTTATGTTGTGCCGTGAGAGGAGACGTCGAAACCCTGCTTCCGAGACGTTTGACACTCAGAATGCTGGTATCTGTAACGTAGTCTGCTCCCCTTTCTGATGCATTTTATGACATCTGTTATTAATTATTGCGAGTGCTTCAGAATCATTATTAACAAGCATGACATTTCTCTGGCAAGAAAAAACACATTAGCGCTTTGCCGCGGAAGTCCCCTCCGTGGACCCCGAACTCCTTCATCAGCTCCCTGTCCTCGTTTTGAATGACAGGCCAAACCATTAAAAATAGGCGGCGCTCCGGTGATTTATTTTCATCCAAGTAGAGATTGCTTAGTGTAATTAATTCCGGTTTATGCTTTGCAATCGCCACGAAGTGGTTCCTGCAAACTTCCAGCTCATTATTTAATCCACCCAGAGCCTCGGTGGGATGCGGGGAGAACACAGGTTTCAGACCTTTTAGCTTTAATTTGTAAACATCTTTAAAACTTCAAGAACTCTCTGGAAAGTCTAGGATGGCCTGTGGAACTCACATAGTTCCTCAGAATTTTTAAACTGAAGTTATTATACTTTTTTTGGGTGCTTCTGCAATTTTGATTTGTCTTTTGTTATCTATTTGCACCCTCAAGGGTAAGCATTACCACCCCCCCACCCCCCACCCTGACACACACAAACATTAAGAATTGCTATGTTTTTTTTATGGCTTTTTAAAATCCACCTTTTTTTTTTTTTTCCATCTCTGGACATGGGGACATTTTTCATGTGACAGAGCTTCATTTCCCAAGCTTGAAACTTTAAAATGGGTTAATTCTATAATTTAAAATAAAAACGTGCTGTTCTCAAGTTATGATTATACTGCCCCTCCTTGACTTTGTCATTACCCCGGCAGTCATTTTTGTCCTGAGGTTAAATTCTTCTCTTTATCCTAGATCGTAGCCACAGGAGCCCGAGGCAGGCGCCAGCACGGTGGGCCGGACCCCTGAGGGTGCTGGCGCCAAGCTGCAGGAGCAGTTTCCAAGGATTCGGCAGTCGGACCGACCACACGCGACAGCCAAGCCACTACCGCTGCGTGCGGCCCTAGGGGAGGCGCATGAGTTGTCTCTTAGTGTCAACCACAGCAGCGCCTGTGTGAGAGGGTGACTGTGCGGGACAAACACATCGACATGCATGAATTATTTAGCCAGTCCCTGCTGTGCAGTGAGCGCTCAATAAACGATAAATTATATCAGCTACCTCTAGGCAGCACCATTTTTATTCTGGACTTTTCTACTTTACGTGCGTCATGCCCTATCTGCACCATATCTCTGCAGGGTGAAAACTCTGTACCCATTTTCCAGGCAAAGGACAAGACAAGTACTGATTCGCCCAAGGCCACTGAAGAGTCGAGTGCCGGAGCTGTGTCCGCCGGGTGGGGGCCCTGCACCGACCTCTGCCCTGCGGTGCCCTCCTCCAGGGAAGAAAGACATCGCTAGCACAAATCAGGACACAAAAATGAAAATCCTGCTTTGGACACTCCAAATAGACAGCGAACCTGAATTGGGCACCTTTTTCAGATGAGAAGGGGAAGCTGGTAAAAATAACCGAAGGGAAGTCGGCTCCACCCCTTCCCCACTGCTGCTCCAGTTTGCCCGAGGTCGGGATGCGGAGCCTCAGCGGCAGCCCGATTGGATTAGGCAGCCTCCCGGGGCGGGGGCCTGGTGAGCCTCGCGGGACCCGAGTCCTTGCGTTCTGAGCAGCGCAGCCCCCGCAGCTCCTGCAGCGCCCCCGGCACTGCCGGTCCCGACCAGCAGGACGCTCAGCCTCTGCCTCCGGGTCATAGCTTAGGGTCAAGGGCAAATGGCCTACGCTTCCAATTTCTAGAACTCAGCCCCCCATGTGGAGCCGTAACTGCATAGAGAAAAATTTGATTTTTACCTTCATGACCTCCCTCATCCACACTCCCAGCTGGTGACATGGGCTTTTATTTCTCTGAGAGGCAGGAGCTATGAGAAGAGACTTTCCACAGACTGTACCTACTGCATCTACTCACCTGAAAGCAAGCCATTCCCCGGCCGTGCGCATGCGTGGTAACGCACGCCCCTTCATCCGAGGTCACCCCTCAGTGCTCCTGCGGGTCCCTCGCTCAAAGCCGGGCACATATGCTCAAGCAGCTGCCTGGTCACACACAGCCCCCTCCTATCAGAGCGACACGGACCACCAGAGGGGGAGGCCCAGAGGACCAGCGAGGACACAGGGGCCTTGAATCCCGCAGGGAGCCCTCAGTTCCAGGGGTGACCAGGTGTTACATGCAAACTCTCGAGGCAACTGTGTCTTGGTTTAAACAAAAGACAAAGTTCTAAGTTTCTAACCTGTGTATTATCAAATGCAAATTAACTACCTATTTCATTTCCTCATAAATATCTCAGTTTTAAGAAAAAAAAAATGTGTATCTTTATTTTCTTGGAAAGCTCTAAAAAGCAGTTCGTTAAGAAACTTCTGTTTTTGTTCCATAGTTCTGTTAATATAAATTTTATTTCCCCCACAGAAATTTCTCATCACATTAAAAGAGCTTTATCTTTTTTGCATATGCATCTCCTCCACCGTGTCGTAACCACTTTACACCAACGTAGCATGGCGTGTTTACTCGTAAGTGGCTCATAAATGAGTGAAAAATATATTATACATGAACTTTTCTATATGAAATCATTTTCCTTGGAAACCTTTAGAGAAATAAGTCAACCAGCAACAAAAACTCAAATCTGGGAATTTTCAGAAAATATGCAAATCCCAAATTAGACCCAAGTCTCACCATAGAAAGTGAGCAGAAATGTGGGAGAATTTTTCAAAATATAAGCCAGTCGGAGAAAGACAAGGACCACATGATTTCACCTGTATGTGGAATCTAAGGAGCAGTATAAACAAACAAAACAGAAGCAGACTCATCGACAGAGAACAGAATGGCAGCTGTCAGAGGGAAGGGGTTTGGGGGGCTGGGCAAAACAGGGGAGGGGATTAAGCAAACACAAAAACACCAACTCACAGACGCAGACAATGGTATGGTAATCACCAGAGAGGAAGGGGCAGGTGGAAGAGGGTCAGCATGCATGGATGGTGATGGAAGGGGACTTGACATTGGATGGTCAGTGCGCAAGGCCAAGTTCCGATCATGTATGTGGAATTGTACCCTTGAAACCTGCATTTTGTTGACAATGTCACCCCAACAAATTCAGCTCGCAAATCCTGGTGTGGGGAAGTGCAGGGGGAATGTCACCGTCAGATACTGGAAGCCAGCAGTGAAACCCACTCCCAGGAGGGAACCCCAGCCAAAAAGGGGTGGTTTCTGAGGGAAGCAGGAGAAGGTGACACAGAAAGCCCTCACCGGGGAGCTAGGGGAGGCGGGCCCCAGGGGCAGCCCCTTCCAAGGAGTCCTTTCTTGGAGACCATCTCTGCGTCCATCTGTGCTGACCACAGGGCAGCCCAAACAGAGAGAAAAAGTCTCTAAAATCGCTTTGGTAAAAGAAGGAACATGCCAAACTTTAAAACTTCCAGAAAAGAACAAGGATGAAAAAATGTGTCACAAATGAGGAAACAATGAATAGGAATATATCTTTTCAAAGGAAAATTCATACCCTAAAAGAGTTATATTGATTATGAGAAAGAAAAAAATACAATATTGAGATACCTAACTCAAAACGTTTGAGAAAGAGAAATAAAATCTAGAAAAAGACCAACAGCGCAACAGAAAAATGTCCAGGGATTCTGAACAAAGACGTTAGAAAAGAAATTCTTTCACCAACACCACTCATAATGAGACATCAGTAAATTTAAAATTACGATGAGATGCCATTTCTCTCTTCTCAGATTACCAAAAATCCCAAATGCTTGGCCATACGAATTTCCACAGAAAAGAATTCCGAAGGAGGCAAAGATGTTCTCTTGGAGCTACAACTTCCCT